>OZ057399.1:22701927-22736927 GCA_964056695.1 Melieria picta
ATACTTCTCTCTATAGGATATGGATAATTTCAATATCATTAAGGATGCTGAAATCGTATTTATAGAACCATTTTTGCACTTAGAATGGACAAACTGACCATATGATAAATGGTTTAAATATTTTAATTGTATTCTATAAATATTTCATTTTACATTTAGCACACATTTGCAAAAATGATTAGTTTCGCGAGTATATAAATTTTTTTGTATGTTAAATTTGTTGTCGCACGGTGTAATTTAAAAAAAAATTATTTGTTGATGCGCAAGGACGAATGGGTAGTGAAAATGTCCCTGAAAAATTTTATGCTTGAATATCCTTCAAGTTTCCAATAGGTTTTTGAATAAAATATGTCTGAAGCACTAATATGTACACTACCACATGCTTGAAATTTATTAGTTTGCTAAATGTGTCGTATTTTGTAATTATTGGCTGAATTCAGTTTGAAAAACAAAAAGAAAGAATGCAAAATAAAAGTGAAAAGCGGAAGGTGCATTGAAGAAGTGAAATATATAAAAGTAGAATTTATATTAAGGAAAAAGATGCAAGATAAAAATATGAGATGAAGAGTATATAGATGTAACGGATAGAAGAGTAGGTGGAAATATGAATAATATGAGAAGTTGAGCAAATATTTACGACTAAACTGAGCTTAAAATACGCTGATTCTCCAAAAAATGCAAATACCTGGAAAACAAGTGGAGGAAGAAAAGTAATAAACCTAAAAGGAATAGTTAAAATAATGAGGGAAGTCAATAAAAAAGAAATTAAAGAGAAATACATAGAGGAAGGAAAACTATGCAATTCTAAGGGAAAGTGAAGAACGAGGGAAAAGAAGAAGATTAAACTACAAAGCAAAAGTAAAGTAATGAACAAAGTAAAGTAAATAATAATAAATAACACAGGGTTTGGGGCCTCAAAATATGCAAAGTTTTTAATTTTGTTTTGTTTTGAGCAATTCAAAATTTTTTGTTTTCTGCTTGTATTCCAGACTGTAAATGGAACATAGAAAAGAGCATATTTTGAGGCCCTTAATTTTTTAAGGAATAAGTATGAGAAATGATGAAAATGAATGAATGAATGGTACATTTTTGCAATTATTTCGATGAGAATGGGAAGCACACCAATTAATTTGGCTGTGTTGCATTACTTGATGTTTCCACTTTCGTGTTATACATAACTCGATAATTGATTTACGAAAAATGTGCATGTTTTTCAGCATTAAATAAAACGCCATGAAATTCCATATTTTCCGACTTTGAGGTCCAATTGCCGCGGATTTTTAAAACTTATACAAATAAATTACATTGAAAAAGAAGCCGTGAGGTGTTGTAAATGCCACAAAGAGAAAATCATGTCAACCGGTTTATTGGTTTAGAAATTACAATCCCAAACGTGAAAAAAGTCAGGGAAAATCCGAAAAAGTGACACGCCCATTTTTTGCGAGAACGGAAACTAAGTTTTAAAAACGGTTTGCGGATTCGAAATCAGCGCTCCCTAATTACCCTAGAACTGATGTCAGACCCAGAAAAGCCATTTTGCTGTTGATCAGTGTAATTATTATGAATCTATACAATCAACAACAACAACAAGTCCACAATTGTTGTCTATTATTTTGTTTTTTAAAGACCCAAAGTTTAGCTTAAAAACGAATTTTGCGCAAAACTAAATGAGTTTTGAGCTAAAATAATTATGGAAAAATCAAACTATTTAATACACAGCCTAACAGTCGATAAAAACAAATAACTAAATGCTACAAAATTTGTTGTTGCTGCAAGCAACTATGCTTAGCTATAACGACGCAACGCAAATAAAGCAATAGCAAAATCATAGAAAATAAATTTAAAATCCTTCCAGCAGCAGAGTATCCTTCTTTGGAAGCTCGCTCTCTGCACGCTCGCGTTCAAGTTTGCCACACACTCTCACTGGCTGGCGCTGTTAACATTTCTGCAAAGCCTTAACAGTAACGCTGCTATGCTCACTTGCACTCTCTTTGTCTGTCTGTCCAGAAGGGCTCTTTGTAAAGCCAATGATTTTGGCATTGTGCATGTGCGCGATTGGCAGCCGTTGGCCGTTGGCTGCAAAGCTCGAACGCTGCTCACAATATACAAGTTGGTCAGGCAGCCGCGTCCTAGGCGCTCCGTAAGAATACTAACAAACGTTAGCCAATATCGCCGTTTAGCGTCGAATTGCAGGCAAATAATCGCATTCAAGTGCCTTTATAGTTTTTCTATATGTATTGTCAGGCCGCCAGCTGCCAGCGCCCCGCGTCTCATAATTTTTCAATTTCCACTCGTGCAACATTGCTTTTGTCGCCCTCTGCCGCTTCGTGTGTGGCCCATTTAACCTCATAGGATGACTGCTGACGCCGTCATCGCCACTACTACTACCACTACCGCCCAGCTGTGCCTGCAGTGCTATCGCTATCGTCGTTGACGGCGCCCAATGCATGCGTGCGTTCGTTTGTTTCTCGTCGGAAATGCCATAAAGTCCTTGTGAATTGTGAATTTTCTTCGACGCACACACTCAGCACAATATTTCATTTAAAACTTTTATCTGAGTTTGCGTTTTTCTACTATTTACTGTTGTTGTTTTTGTTGCTGCTGCTTTTGTTTCTAATTGTTTTTGTTGTTTCTTTTTTTTTTTGTTTTTCCCAGTTGTCTTGTTTTTACTCTTTGAAATTTCTCTGGCTGGCTTGTTGCTGATTGTGTGTTTTGTTATCATTTTGCTGCGGCTGCTGTCGCTTTATTAGTGCGAAAACTTTTGCCGCCCTGCTTGTGTGCGGGTGTACGGTGCGTATGAGCGATTTCAAGTAAACTTTCCGTTGGCACTGTGGTTCTTTTGCGGCTTAAGTGGCGCAGCAAGGCTGGCTGGCTGGCAGCGACGTGCGAGCGCACTAAATGAAAGCAAGGCTTAGCTGAACTTTTCTAATTGTGCATTCAATAAATGAAATATGCTTATGGCATTTGTAATGTGCTGCGGCTGCTCGGCTGTGCCAGCGTCAGCTGACATTTTGCATGTGGCCCGCGACACGGCATTTGCAAATTTAATTTAAATTAAACAAGCGAGGCTCTTGTGCAAAATTTCTGCCAACACAATTGTCGACAACTGCTATCGGCAAGTTTGACATTTCAAAATTTTGTGCATTGTGCAACAAATGTGTGCAATGAATTTGAGTTTATAATTAGAATAAATGAAAATCGTGTGACAAAAGTCTTAATGAGAATAATAGCAAAAGTGGAGCAACAGAAAATGCAAGTTTAATTTGAAATGACTACAAGAACAAATTCTAATGAAATTAATTTACTGCTATTAATAACTTTGGGCATTTTTTCAGTGGGTTATGCTGTGATCCTGTCGAAGAATTCACTGTTTAATAATGTCTTTAAAGCCAATCGTCCGTGTCTACTGTTGATAGTCCCAATCCGAATTTCGTGCTGCTTCGATTTTATTTATTAGTTGATTAGTCCTTTGAGCGTTAAATAGTCGTCTAAGTTAAAGATCCAATTCACAGAAGTCCACTTTCGACGCTCTCTTACCTTACTCCGGTGTTAGTCCATTTGGTTCTCTTTTCAGTGTGTTCGGGAGACAATCGAGAGTGTCTACTGTTATGAGTACCAATTCACATTGCGTGATGTCTTAAAGTTGCCCAATAATCGAAAAATCCTTCGAATTTGCAATTCTAATCCAATTTTAAATTCCAATCGTCCAACTCCAACGATATCTTATCTAACTCATCTGCTCTGCCATTTGGCGCTGTTTTCTTAACCCACATCAAACACTTTTTTTGCACACATCTGAAGAATTTATGAACGCGTTTTTGAGACAGTTCAGAGGTCAGCCATTTCATAAGCTTGACACTTGACAGAAGTCTTCTTAGTGAAGATGCAGGCAGCAGTTCTTCTCAGAAGCACCCGACTGCCGCTCCGCCATTCATCAGATCTTCGTTCGTAAAAATACTGTCATGTTCCCTAAATTCCTAACCTTTTAAAACATTTGAAAAAAAAATTAAAACCTAAAAATCCTAAAACATCATTCAAACTTAACGCCCTGAACACATTGATGACAGCAGCGTCATGACCAGATCTATTAAAATATAGAATCTGAACTTTCTTATGGAGAGGATTATTTTAACAACTCGACCACAGATCATAGTTGTGGCTATTCCCAACCGTAGCGAATCTTGACATCACTGCTTCAAAACAGATGTTTTCAATGGTTTTCTTCTGGTTTTTCAGTGTGTTTTGAACAACAATGGCAAATTTTTTCGTTATATTTTTATAGCCGATAGCTCTGGTAGCTAGTGCTGATAATTTATTGTAATTTTAATTATAATAAATAAATAAATAATAATAATAATTGTTCGTTTATTAGTTAAAATTTACTAGTTTTATAATTAAGTTATTATATATTGCCATTTGTTTTAAATTTATTGTAAAACGAATAAATGGATTTAGACAAAAGTTTAGTAGAAAGAGAAAGAGTGAAGTCTGATTGATTGATATTGCTGATGATATTGATGATTGTGATGATATTGCTGCCGCTTTCATAGTAATCGAATAGTTTTATATGGCAGTTTCGCTGCCGTCATCATTATGTTCGGGCAATAATACACTCCAACTTCCCTATAGAAAAACCACAGGAAATCATTGAGTTATATAGAAAATTCTTTATGCAGAGTTTTTGAATATTTTAATATTTATTTAAAGTCATTTTAGTATGAGTTACACTCTTCCTAATATGAACACTAAACACAGGCAACTGTTGACAAAGTTGTTTGATAAAAGATTTTTTCGGACGTTTTAATTTTCAACATTTGGGGATCTTCTTAATATAATAATTTTGCTTTTTCAAAAGTTTTTTTGATATCTACTCATAACAAAAAATTATTCAAAAAAAATCTTCTTTTCTTTATACGAAGACCACAAATGCGCGTGAGTTGATGTTGCAGCTGTGAAATTTTGTTCGTTGTACAAAAAAATTTGCTATATGGATTTTTTAATTTTTGTTATATTGTAACGATGAGTCACTCTGTTGCTGTGCTAGGCATGAATGTTTTTACGGGCATACTTTTAGGCACGCACTTTTGACAGGTATAAAAGGCAGCAGTGTGCAGCGCAGAGGGTCGAGTCTGATTCGAGCAAGCAAAGGGGAAACATGCAATAGTAGTAGTGTAAAGACAAACAAGTGTAAATTTGTAAATAAAGTGATTGCTGGTATTGGAATGCGTTTTGCGCTGAATAATTGAAGTTGTTTTATTTTCAAGCACAATCCAAAACGAACTTAGAGAGGTCATTTTCGTAACAATAGAAACAAGTGTAAATTTGTAAATAAAGTGATTGCTGGTATTGGAATGCGTTTTGCGCTGAATAATTGAAGTTGTTTTATTTTCAAGCACAATCCAAAACGAACTTAGAGAGGTCATTTTCGTAACAATATAAAGAAGAAGCTGTGTTCTTGAAATCATTTTGCAGTAGGGAAAGCGCCGCTGTATAGAAGTTTGTAAGAAAAAATTCGACTGTACTAAAACCTTAACTCTTTCGACCCCGAATTTTAACCTGTGTCTCGATATTAAGAAGTGTGCACACGACATTTGAAGTCGTCACGCCTCTTTGTTAGAGTTCTAGAGATAGTTTACTATTGAACAATTTTAGCTTAAAACGGGTTAATAATACATTTTGTAGCAATATTTTTTAATTACAGAAAAATTATTTAATATTTATGGAAAAATTAAAAATTATCACTTTTTGATTTGATTTAACCATTATTAACAAAACAGGGTTTTGATCAAACGCGCCTAATTCGTAGACTTCAATTAGAACACAAACTTTCCCTGATATCGCTGCAAATTATTGGAAAATTATTTTGGGGATAACAGTAAAATGTTTGCAATTTGCTTTGAATTCACTTCTAAAAATATTACTACTTAAATTAAACTCATAAATCAATCGAAGCTAAAAATATTACTACTTAAATTAAACTCATAAATCAATCGTAGCTTTTTCTATAAGATGACAAATAGGCGAAGTTGCTCTCAGGCAAGTTTGGGCTCGAAAGGGTTAATTTTGCATGGATTTTTATCAAAATATTTATTTACAAATGTTCTGTAATTATATTTAAATTCTAATCATTTACCAAAGAATTACTTATTTATGACATTAATAAACTTCATGTATTTTTATTGTTTATTGGAATTTGCAGGACTGGTGGCGGCAGCATGTTGGGCGATGTTAACATATCCGCTATACTTGACTCGTTTAGTGTTAGCTACGACAAAAGAGTAAGACCTAACTATGGAGGTAAGTCGAACATGTTCATCAACTCTCAACTCTGGCTAGAACTTTCCAAATAACAACAAATTCAAGTGCAATTAGAAATGAGTAACAACTATAAACAAAACAAAAAACACGCGCAAATATCTGAAATAGTTGCAACTAGTAAAGAAAGTAAATTAAAGAAACTTTTACAGCCAGTCTTCACAGCGGCCCACCCTCAGCAGCCGTCGTTGAAATGCGCTCGAACACATAAACGCAACGCAGTTTACTTGCTTTACTTCATTGCCATTACTAACTTACCAGAGAAATAACTTTTCTCATTTATTGTTCTGCTCATGTCTTGAACGAATGCCCTAGTAACTACATACAAAACTAGTCTCTCGTACATGCTCCTTTCTCATTTTCTATGCTTTTTATGACTTGAGTTGGATTTTAATTTCAATTAACAAAATGTCTCAAGTGATCTTTTTGCAACACAATAATTTAAACAAAAAAAATTACATACTCTCAACATGTAAATTTTACAACCAAGCTATATTTCAACCATATATAACATATAAAAAAATTCATCGTACCAAGTTATGCATTAAAGAGAAAGGCGCACTTCTATCCAAAATAATTCACTTTTATTGGTTAATGCGTATTTTTGGCCCAAATGTATCTAAACAAAAAACAAAAATATTAATAGTTAAGTAATTAGTTAGTTGGCCCTTTGATTATTTTGTTGTTTGTTGTGCCTATTTTTGTCGCTTTTTGTTTTATTGATACGATATCCGTGTTTCAGGACCTCCTGTTGAAGTTGGAGTCACCATGTATGTGCTGTCGATCAGCTCGCTGTCTGAAGTGAAAATGGTACACAATACGACCATGTACCTTAACCTAACTTATTTATTAGAGTTTTCTCTTCATTTTACAATAATTTTCCACTATTAGCTACTGTCAAATTTTGTTTCCTACTTCTGCTATGGTTTTTCTAAAATACTAATTTTTATGCTAATACTTTTCAACCGAAACTAGTTGCAGTGATTTTGTTTATGTAAACATTTTATGCGTTTTGTTTTCTTCTTCTTGGTTTGAATTTGATTTTGATTCTCTTTAAAACTTGGCTTGTGTTTTAGACTTGTATACGTTTGCCTTAAGCTGACGCTGCATTAGCGGACATGAAGAAGTTGCAGCAGCTTCTTTTGTTCCAACATTTGTTTGACTTGTGTTTTGTCCACGTTTTGTCTGGTCTTGATTTTTGCGTTGTGTTTCGTCTGCTCTTGTTTTGGGTCTCGATATTTGTCTGTTGTCAATGTGCAAGTCTTTGTTTAAGCGGAATTCCTCTTATAAATACGCGAACGGTAAACCTGTGCATTTGCAGCGAAATGGATTTGCATTTCATTTTCGAAAAAATATATTTTGCAGCGAGCAGTTGCTCAAGCGCAGAATTTCTAATTTCCATTTTTAATTAAGGTACGGCAAGAGTTCAGCATTTGTTTTAGTTGTGGTTTTGCTCTAAGTTTCTCACTCATCGTCAACGATTTTTCTTTGAATAGCGCAGAGAGGTGATGGCTTTAAGAATTCTCTTTACCGAATAGTTTTTCATTATGTTTATTTATTAAGTCTTAAATGAAGACTGAATAAATGCTGATGTTTGTTTAAATAAAGGCTGAATTAAAACTGAACTATTTTATTTTAATAAAAAAATAATATTTTGTTAATCAAAGAGAGAATCAGTTAATTATAACTGCGGGCAAGAGTTATACTTGTGGCCCTTAGAATTAGTCAAATTTAAGCCAAAGACTTAACAAAAAGACAGAATAAATGCATAAAAAAAATATTAATATATTAATATTTAATATCTGAAGGATGGTAATAGAAAAAAATTTAAAAATTCTTTTGAGAGCAGAATTTTTAAAGTTTTACACAATTTCAAAAAGTTCACTCAAGTTTTCACTGTTTTGCTTCTAATAATGTTGCTCGAACAGTAGTTGAAATGGTCCCAAAGGTGTACGAGTCAATACAAGCAATTGATAAGCTTTCCAAATGTAACTTAACCCTTTCGCTACGACTTTTGGCGGTTTGCACAAACTTTATTTTGGACCTTTTTTGGTTCAAAGTGTCCTTCAAATGACTAATTTTAGGGTTAAGTGTTATGCCGTGCGACACCAGTACCACTGCAGTAGCGAAAGGGTTAAGCCAAAGCCTTGCCATTCAAATAAACAGACAGCCTAGAAGTATACTATGTCTACTTGAAACTCAATAACCTCTCTGACGAAAACTTTATATGTATATGTATATTTTTGTCAGTCTAACTTAAAGACAGCCTAAAGGTATGCCATGAATATAGCAATTTTATGTTGATTCAAAATATTTTAATTTATTTTTTTATTTCTAAAAACTAAAATGACAATTTATTGTTCTACTTAAAAGTTATTGCAGCTATGGGTTCTAACAAATGAATCTAATTAGGAAAAATAAAACATTTAATAAAAAAAAAAATTATTCAAGATTCCCTTAAAATATTGATGTCATAAAAATATTTAAAAATAAAGATTTAAATAAAAAAATAAAGATTTTCCGAATTTCAGTTTTTTGTTGCTCATAACTATTTAGCACACTTTTGGAGCGTTGTTTTTAAACAAAAGTTTAGTACCTAATTTAGTTAGTTAATTTTTATAGTTAGTTGGTTAGTTGGAGTGTTTTCTCAAAACAAGTTTTAAAGCTTAGTGATTTGAATTCCATTACCTTAGTATTTAACTAATTTAATGTTCATCAGAAACAGGCTTAACATTTCAGCAGTTAAATCGAAAGCTGAATATGCTTTTTTGATAGTTGTGTGTGTTTTCAGAGCTAAACTGATGAAATGTAGCGATGCTGTGGCTTTTTATTGGCCTTTTTATGCTCTAGTTTACCCACCTATCGTTCTGGCCCACTGCGATTGCCAGCCAAATCGTTGCTCATCCCAAAAGTATGCACTGTTTTAGATAATTTAACAATTCAAAGTGGCGTGAACTTTCAACAGCTGTTTTAACTTTTATTTCTGAACAGTTAAAATTAATGCTCCTGCTCAAAATTTTATCACCACTACTCTATTAGCCGCAGGTTTTGGTTATTTTTGCTAGTTTTGTATATTTATAGACAGTTTTAATTACACCTATCACTTGGCAATGAACTTGCAAAAGCCATAGCTCTGCTTAACTCCAACAACAAATTAAGCGCCATTTACCAAACAGATGACAGATATTAAATTCAACAAAAATTACCCTAAAATTCGGTTAACCCAAATATGCTGCAATTTAATGCGAATAAGTTATATGTATTATTTTGAAGAGTTTAATTTTGTTGGTTTATTTAGGCGTTCGCCTCTCTCGCTCTGAATTCGCTTACACGTGCACGCAGTGTAAACCGCAGTGCAAATTGCCAACCATCATCGAGACCACTGCCACTGCCTGCCACATCAACACAGCAGCATTGCCATCAAGAAGCTGTTCATTTGTCCCACACACACACACACACACTCATCTACGCAGACACACACACACTCACATACACACGCACGCTCTCGCACGAACAGTGCAGCCGTTCGCCACAGAATTCAATTTACTCGCATTCAGCAAATTGTGTGTGACCTATTTTCCCTTTTTTGTTTGTTTTATTAATTTTTGTGTATATGCTCAGAGTTTCACGGATATTTATTTAAAATTCTTTAATGCCGGAAATTCGCTGTACACCAACATAAACACACTCATTGGTGCTTTCAATGATTTTTTAGTACATAGACATTTCTACTTACACTTAATTTTTTCTGTTTATTTTCCTTTCTCATTTGATTAGTTTTTAAAGAGTCAGAAAATTTAAAAATCTCTTGCAACCCAAGCCTCATTTAATTAGGGTTCAGCTACACCAACGTTGTAATACTTTCTAGCGCTGCTCATGTGCACACACGGCTGCTTTGTGAAATGTAAAAGCGTGCAGTATCAGCCAGAATTACAAGCAATTTCGGCTGTGCAAATGGTGCGCCAGTGTTGCTGTACAGTAGCAGATTCAATAGGTTCGCCTCGACAACGTGTAAAAATGGTAGATTGATTTGGTTTTCATTCGACGCGTTGCTGCAATTCATCGCCAACACCAGTCACAGACATCTTCGTTCACACACGCCCCCACACAGACACGCACGCACCAGGCACACACCAAGAATTGCACACGGCCACATTTCGCTGCTCCTGCACCAGCAGCCACGTCCCGAGGATTTGAGCTGCATTACCCGAACACAAACACCCACTCAATTACACACTGCGTCCCCGCCGACCACACACGCACTTATAATCACGTTCATGCGCCATTTGTTAATCAAAACCCAAACCAAGCAAACCAAACCGAAAGTACAAATCAAATAAAAGTGTAAAAATACTAGAAGTTTGGCGAAAATTCCGCACACGTGCACTCATAAAATGCGCCTAGCTTTACTTAAATACTCCGTCGAACAGCGAATGGCCAGCAGGCGCCGTCGTGAGTTCAGCCCTCGCTGTGTGTGTGCATCGCCACGAAAGCAGCACACGCTGCGTATGAGTGATGTTCATTTGCCTCCGACCAAGTGCCGATGCGCCGCTCTGGTCCACACGTGTGTGCTGCTTTGGTCGCCGACTCCTGCCCGTCGCACTGTCGTCTGTCGCTCCCTCCGTCCATCCTTCGTGCTGTTCGCAAGTGTGTTGTCCAAATGTCAGCCGTAGGAAAGGCAGAAATGCCGTTTGATTGTTTTGTTGAGTTCGCTCGTGCATTTTAAGCGGGCAACTTGCCTTGCGTTCCACCCATTAATCAATTAAGTCCAGCCACTTTCCAGCTTACATACTATACTTACCTGCCTACCAGCCCATCCACCTACATATGTACCTTATGTATTGCATTACTTACTTAAGCTACAACAACAAATCGTGTGTGTGTATGTTACAGGTCCCCCAGTGGAGGTTGGCGTCACAATGTATGTGCTCAGTATCAGTTCGGTTTCGGAAGTTCTCATGGTACATATCAGTGAATAAAATGCTAAAAGAAGAAGAATGAAAACAACAACATTTAAACAGCTCATTGTATTTTAAAAATTTTTTCTAAAATAAAAAAAAATACAAAAACTGATCAAAAAATCAGCAAAACATTTGCCAAATGCGGACTATGTGATTAATTGAATTGGGAAGCTTATTAATATATATTTAGTTTGATATATAATAAAAAGATTTTGGACAAATTCCTTGAATAATTATTTTATTATTAAATATCTGAACTTTTATGTTAGTCAGTTCAGGATAATTTAACAATCGAAATAATATTTGTTTTCATATTGTATAACAAAAAGCTTGAATTTTATTTGATTTACACATGAATTGCTGTAATTGATTTTATTTTATAAAAATTGAATTCAATATCTGTTGAAATGGTTTGAATTGAAGTAACATTATTGGTATTGAATCACATCTTCAAAGTAATGCAATAATTATTGATTTTAAATGAATTCGAAATTAATTCAAAATTGTTTTGATATTATTTCTATATTTATACTAATTTGAATTTTTTAATTTGTAAATAACAATAAATAAAAACAAATTAAAATACGAAAAATTAAATTAAAAATTAAACAAATTAATTAAATAAAAAAAATTATATTAAATTAATAATAAAAATAAATTTAATTAAAATGAAATTAATCAGAATAATAAATAAGTAATCAATTACTAACTAATAGTTTAACTTAATTAAATTGAATTATTGATTTGAAATTAATTCGAAATCAATTCAAAATTGTTTTGATATTATTTCTATATTTATACTAATTTGAATTTTTTTATTTTGTAAATAACAATAAATAAAAACAAATTAAAATACGAAAAATTAAATTAAAAATTAAACAAATTAATTAAATAAAAAAAATTATATTAAAATAATAATAAAAATAAATTTAATTAAAATGAAATTAATTAGAATAATAAATAAGTAATCAATTACTAACTAATAGTTTAACTTAATTAAATTGAATTATTGATTTGAAATGAATTCGAAATGAGTTTAAAATTGCTTTGATATTATTTCTATATTTATACTAACTTTAATTTTTTAAAATTTGTAAAAAAATAATAATAAAAAAACATATTAAATTACAATTTAAAAAAATTAATTAAATTAAAAATTAATATAAAATGATTTAAAATGAAATTAATTAAAATAATAAATAAATAGTCAATTACAAATTAATTTTTTACCTTAATTATTTGATCGGGAAATGTTAAAATTGTCTAATTAATGAGCTAATTCTATATTTTTATTATTTTCAAATTTTTTTTTTCATAATTACTAATTATTTCACTAAATTATTACAAATATTATTTATATAAAATTAATTAATTTTACCATATAATTTAAAATCCCTTATTTAAAAGCTAAAGAAATTCTATGAAAATAAATAATTACATTAAAATTGGAAATTTAATGACATTAGTTTTTGAAATAAATGCATGAATTGTTGAAATAATCAGTTCGTCATAAGCTATTAAGTAATTGTTGAAGATTTTAGTTTCTATAGACATATTATCCGTAGTAATTATTGCAATTTATATCAAACTAAATCTTAAAACGAATTAAATAAAATTTATAAAAATATTTCATTAAAATTGACTAATAATTATATTTTTAAATTTATAATGTGATTAATTTATTTCATTACTATTTATTCAAAACATTTTATTATTATAAAATTAATCGAAATGAATAATTATAAAGTAATTACTAATAATTATTGATTAATTATTAATCATTAAAAAGTAATTACTACATCTTATAAGGCAATTATTAATATTTATTGCCAAAAATAATTACTGAAATTTTTATTAATCTAATTATTCAACATAGTTCAATAAATATCGAAATTCATAAAATAATTTCAGTCTTTATTGTATTAACTAATGATTATTCTATTGCATTAATAATGCAATTGATTGAACTATTGTGTAGTTATTCAAAAATGATATAAATAATTGCAAATCAATAGTCAAATCTATAATTATGAAACTATTATTAAAAATTTGTTATTGATTATGACTTAAAAAATTTAGATTAATTCAAATTGTTACTTTCATCAAAATAGTTACTAATAATTATATATAGTTATAAATATTCAATAATAATACGTAATTAATAATTATTTATAACAATATAAGCAATAAGTTATTAACTAATAATTAATGGATTCATAATTTTTGAATAACTAGTTTTTAAATAATTATTCGAATATAATTTAGTTAGTAAAATAAACAAAATGAATACAAAATTATTTGGAAATAGTAGTTTTATTTTTTGATTTTAATTAATTTACATTATGAGCAGAAATTATCTTGAATGTTATTTTTTTATAAATCAGTACTTGCAAACATTTTAGAAATCATTATTTCTGAAAATATTTAAATTAGATTAAATAATTGAAATAAACCAAAATTCAGTTTAATAAGGGATTCTTGAATTATTGAATTAATAATAACTTCAATCGATTAGTTAGATTTAGTTGGTTGATTTTTCTTTCATTGTTTTCTTTAGTTTTATTTAGGTAGGTTAAGCATTATTTTTAATAAATATTGGATTAATTATTTAATAAGTTGTATCAATTATAATAATTTAAGTAAATTAGTCACTGATTATTATTGATTAATTAATCATTTAAAGTTGCACCATTTCTAATCATTATGTGATTTAATTGATTTAATGATTAAATTATTATTATTATTTATTATAAATTACTAAATTATTAGTAATCACTTTGTTTTGTTGTTATTATTAAAGTTTAGTCATAACAAACTTTTTAATCAATTGCAAAACTGCATTGATTAACTAGTCTGTCATTAAATATTTATTTCATTGAATTATTTAATTGACTAGCATATTGTTGAAAACGTTGAGATAAAGTTTGCAGTCCTAAGAAATTTCATATTGAATTTAATCAAAATAATCAAGGAAAATATTATTATTTTTTAATTATTCCCCTTTCAATCAGCCACATAGCCGCAACTATGTAAAAACACGAATTTTTAACTTGACATTTTACACTAATTGCAATCAATTGAAAGCAACTAAAACATTAAAATAATTATTTATATTATCAACAATGACTTAAAAGCAAAAACTATTGAATTAAATAAGTTTCTAATAAAAAAATCAATTATTTGTTTTATTCATTTTTGTGCAACACTCTGCAAACCATTCTAAACTATGGCGTGATTTAAATTTTCATTGTTCAGTTGAGTTGAATACGTTTTTTGTTAGACAATTTTGTTACGTTGGCAATTTTCTCATTTCAAATGTTGATTCAGTTTCAATGTAAATCCTTCATCAGTTCTGAATATGAAAATGTTTTGAAATGTACATTGCTAGCGTTGCTTTAAGCAAAATTAAATGTTAAATTCAAATAAACAAATTTAATTAAATTAAATTAATAAAAAAACGATCTTCAACATCAAAAACTGCTGTCAACAAAATTGATTGTTTTTGTTTTTCATGCAAAGAAGCGTTATAGTTGTTGTTATCTCAACAATACAATGTACTATACAGCCAAATATGAATCCAACTGTATCTCTCACTCGCTGTCTCTCTTCCCACTATCTAACTGTCTATCTATCCTTCCATACTCTTCCATTGTGTCTATCGCTGTCTGTTTATCGAAATTTAAAATATATAAAAAATAAATACATAAATTGCATATAATGTGCATTTCATGTTTCGTTATGATTTATTTGCAAACATTGATTTTCGAAATTGAAATTTTATGAAATATTTATTAAGCTACGCACATCGGCTGTTGGCTGCCAGATTGTCACAACTCAAAGAGGTGATTCTCATTGACGAAGAGAGTTCAAAGAATATAATTGTGAATATTTTGAATGTGAATATTCATTTTTGATATGAATATTTAGTCATTTAGTTTGTTAACTGCTGCAATTGTAGCAACCAAGAGAAGGAATTTAAAATTTGTATGATTAGGAGATGCGACTAACGTTGTGAATCGACCCATGTCGTTTAAGTGAACTGAAATTTCATAAAAATTTAATAAATCAGAGCTCGAATTTGATTTGTATATTTCTTCAGATTTGGGTCCAGACTCTCTTGCAGCCAACCAGTTACATCATTTTGCAGTCATTTACGCTCATTTCACTTCGTCAACACATATACACAAAATTTAACACAATGTGCAAAACAAGTTTTTCAAATTTTTAACAAAACTAATGCCTACTGTACTGTGCATTTCGCATTAATTTCAATACTCGTAATTATCAATTAACTACTTTTTGCATTCACTTAATTTTCTGTACAAAATGTTGCAAAGACTGTCTAACTTTCATGCTCAGAATTAATTTCAATACGCTTTTGCTTCAGCCACACACGATTCCCATCAATACGAATTGTATAACAGCAACACATACACAATCAAAGACACACACACACACACACATACACAAATAATACTACAGCTGACTGTGTGTGTCTTCATCTCATGCAATATTTCCGTGAATTTCTTTATCGACTTTGTGTTTTTTGTTAATCCTTTGTGTCTATATAGCGTTTTCCGTCCAAAAACCAAACAACGGATATGCAACAATATCGCTCTATATATATACAAACATATATGCATATACTCGTACCTAATCGTTTATACAGATATAAATAAAAGTATTTTTCGAAACGTTTTACCTAATTGTGTGATGTGCTGAATGTACTCACAGCAGTCCAAAGTACAACGGCTGCGCGCATGCGTATTAATCAATTACAAAATATATCAATTAATCATTAATCTAACAAGTATTCGTAAGACCAGTCGTTCGTTTGTTGTTAACCAATAAGCATATATACTCACACCCATATATATGTATTTCTATATATTTATGCAGTGGAACTCACTGTAGCCCGCCACAGATGCATCAAGCAACTTGCAAGCGGTGCAGGTGTTGCCAAACAATTTCGAAACAAATTCAACAAATTTCAATTTCATTTCAGCACTGAACTAGTTTTTGTTATCAGTTGCCAGATTATTGGGTTGACTGTCAGATTAACGAGCGAGTTGTCAACTCGGCGACAGTTTGATTCCATGTTGAAGGGAATTTTTGAAGAAAGTTTCATTGGTAGTCCTCTAGTTTGGGTCATGAGTATAGTCCTGCGTATTTTTCGCCCAAAAGATGAGGTCTTAGTTTCATTCAAACATTGACTTGTAAAGAAAATTGAATTCGAAAATTTTAGTACATTTTCTTGAGCACTTTTTGCGCCAATGCAGCACTTCTAATAAACACTGATTTCAATAGAATTTAAGGTCCACTGTGACACTTTGTTATGTTAATAAATGAAAACACATCTTTTGACTTAGGGTAACTAACCCTTAAGGACCATTTGAGCCTAAGTATCCTTTTTCCTGGGTAGCAACCTAACCTCTTCTTATTCCTTCCCATGGTGTTTTAATTTATTTTGCATTTTATTATTTTTAATTTTAATAAATTATTTTACTAATAATTTTAATTTAATAATTTTAATTTAATAATTTGAATTTAATAATTTTAACTTTTAATTGGAAATAAAGTTTTATAAAACTCTTTTACTTCATAACTCTTTAATTGGAAATTACTGAAATATGACAATAGTATTTTGTTCAGTATTTTTTTATATTTTCAATTTCATGCTAGGCCAATTGTTGCCTTGTGACATCACACAGAAAGCTAGTCCGAGGCTTCCATAAAAAAATTTGGTTTTTCTCCTGAACCATGCAGTAAATGCAATATCTCCCTAGCTTCTACCAATTCTCAGCCAGTGCAAGTCTACATTAAATTTGTACCAAATTTTGAGATCAAATTTAGCTGCTCTTCAAAATCTCTACCAATTCTCAGCCAGTGCAAGTCTACATTAAATTTGTACCAAATTTTGAGATCAAATTTAGCTGCTCTTCAAATTCTTTTGTATATGTTTTGTAAATCTTTTTCCAATAGTCTTCAATTCGTTTTATTTATTTATTTTATTTTATTTGATTTGATTTTATTTTATTTTATTTTATTTTATTTTTGTTTATTTTTTTATTTGATTTGATTTTATTTTTTTTATTTTATTTTTTTATTTTATTTTATTTTATTTTATTTTATTTTATTTTATTTTATTTTATTTTATTTTTTATTTGATTTTTTTATTTTATTTTATTTTATTTTATTTTATTTTATTTTATTTTATTTTATTTTACTTTATTTTATTTTATTTTTTTTATATTTTTTTTATTTGATTTTATTTTTTTATTTTTTTTATTTCATTTTATTTTATTTTATTTCTCTTTTTTATTTGATTTGATCTGATTTGATTTGATTTGATTTGATCTGATCTGATCTGATTTGATTTGATTTGATTTGATTTGGTCTTATTTTATTTTATTTTATTTTTTATTTGATTTTATTTTTTTTATTTTATTTTATTTGATTTTATTTTATTTTATTTTATTTTATTTTATTTTATTTTATTTTATTTCCCTTTTTTGTTTTGATTTGATTTGATTTGATTTGATTTGATTTGATTTGATATGATCTGATTTGATTTGATTTGATTTGATTTGATTTGATTTGGTTTTGTTTTATTTTATTTTATTTTATTTTATTTTATTTTATTTTATTTTATTTTATTTTATTTTATTTTATTTTATTTTATTATTTTTTTTATTTTATTTTATTTTATTTTATTTTATTTTATTTTATTTTATTTTATTTTATTTTATTTTACTTTATTTTATTTTATTTTATTTTATTTTATTTGATTTTATTTGATTTTATTTTTTTTATTTGATTTTATTTTATTTAATTTTTTTTCTTTTTTTTAGTTTATTTTATTTTATTTTATTTTATTTTATTTCATTTTATTTTTTTTTTTTCTCTTTTTTTTATTTGATTTGATTTGATTTGATTTGATTTGATTTGATTTGATTTGATTTGATTTGATTTGATTTGATTTGATTTGATTTGATCTGATTTGATTTGATCTGATCTGATCTGATCTGATTTGATTTGATTTGATTTGATTTGATTTGGTCTTATTTTATTTTATTTTATTTATTTCTTTGATTTAATTTCAAAAAACTGAAAGAACTTATTGTCAAACTAAATCTTACCAAGTAAACCTATGTTTTCATCTTCTTTTAATTTAATTTTCTTTTATAAACCTAAAATCTTTCAGTTCTTTGCATTTATTTAATGCTAAGTTGACTCCAAAGAAATTTCATAATTATTACCATATTTTTTCTTTTACTAAAACAACGTTGAGTTGTTGCCAGCATCCAACACATCACACCCCATGCATTTGCCAATACATACAAAATAAAAATAAATCGCTCTCCATCTCAATTCAGCTCCCCAGCCAACTTTCAAGCTAAACTCCCATTAATATTGATCAACGATTCGTCCGGCCGTCTGCTGCTTTGCCTTTTGCTTTCTTCTTGCCATATCATTTTTCATGCATACAAACGGTTTTAGCATTTCATCTGCATACGTTCTACACGAACTTTGTCCTACTTTCGTTGCCCGCCCTCGCCCCCGCCTCACCCTCTTTAGTGTAACTCCCAAGCAACTTCTTCACTCTGTCAGCCTGTACAAAAGCGTTGAGTTGGATTCTTTGTTGCTGGCGGCTTGACGGCACTAAATGCGAAGCAAGCAAAAAATTACATAGTGTGGTTGTTGTAGTTCGCTTTACTTGTAGTTCGATCCATCAATCTGTACTTGCTGCCCACCCCACGCCCATTCAAACACACACACGTGCAACAAAGACACACATACACGCACATACACATACATACAGATCCACTGCGTCCCCGATTGTACACCGATTGATGCAAATGAGTTCAGTTTTGTGTGTTAATCAATTCGTGTTTTTTGTGTGTGGTGTTGTTGTCATTGTAAACAACTATTGCACAGCCATTCGTCGTGCGCACTCAGCCACATACGCACACCGACGTAGGCACTGTTTGGCATTTAATTTATGCATTTATAGTTAGGCATTAAGTCAAAACCGAAAACAATTTGGCAAAATATACAAAGACGCACACACACATACACAGCCACATTACATGCTCGTAAAACGCATACCCAGCAATCTCATTATCATCATCATTACTGTCGTCATTAGCATATTTGCATATTAAATGAATAACTCATATACATACATATACATACGTACATATATATATACATACATACATACATACATACATACCAAACAATACCGATCATAAATTTGCACAATCAATGCAAAGTAACCCAGCAGGACTGAGTGCGATTTTTTGTTTTCAGATATTGCTTTAAGAAAATTTCTTTAAAAATTATAAAAAAAATTAAAATTTAATTAATTAAAAAAATTTTAAAAATTAATTAAAAATTTTTATTAGACAAAAAAAATTAATTAAAATTTAATTAATTAAAAAAATTAAAAATTAATTAACATTTAATTAATTAAAAAAATTAAAAAATTAATTAAAAATTATTATTCGACATTATCAAAGGACATGCATCAGTGGCGCTCCCCCCAAATGCAAAGCTTGGTGTTGTAAAATAAAATTTCAAATGGAAGTAGGTTCAAAAGTTGTACTCAAATCTTTCCAAAATGAAATCCTGTGTGCACCACTGACATGCATACATACATATAAAAATAAATTACAATTAAGGGTGTTAAACAAACATAAATTTCCAAGTATATGGACATATATACAGATAACTACTCGCTCTCGACTTGTAACCAACCTTAACCATTCTTTGTGAAACTATAATAATTGCACAACATTTTCCCACTGGGTCCTTACACATACCATATAATATATGTAAACATATACAAACTGCCGCCATACGCTATACAGCACTTTTTTCAAGGACCAAACACTTAACGTGCAGTAAAGTGGCCAAAGGGGAATGCGTATTAGTAAAGAACACAAACAGCACCAACAGCAAATGTCATAAACAAAACACAAAAACAAAACAATTCAAAATACTAGAGGAATATATGCCAAGTTTTTATTTATTTTTTATGCTAACACAAAAGTTTGTTTGCTTTAACATAGCATTAATGTCTTATCTCAGTTAAATATTAAACAATAAAGTAAATTAATTTCATAATTAACTCAACGTACTTCGGTTATAAATTCAACTAAGCTAAACTAAGCTTCAAACAAGCGCTTAAACAGACACATTTCAACTTCTTTCACAAGAAATAAAGCTGAGTTTAATCTAAGTCTCAACCTCAACTAGACCTGAAATCAATCTCCTGCACAATTGAATTTAATCAACTTAACCTCAGATGTACTTAAACTTTTTACATGACAAATTAAATTCAAAATAATCTCAGCTCAATATCAGTCGAAGCTTAAACTAGATTTAACAACTTCATACACGATTTAACTGTTCAAAAACCACCTCAGACACATTTAACTTCTTTTGCAACAAATAAAACTACAATTAAATTAATTTAAAAATCAAACTCAACTGAAACTAGTTCTAGAACCAACCTCTCACACAATCCAAGTCTCCCAAAACAACCACAGATATACTTTCACTTTCTACACGGCAAATAAAGATATATGCAAACTTAGTTCTGTCTCAACGTAAACTTCCACTAAATCTCAATCTTAGCCTCAACTAAGTCCTAAAATTTAACAAGTTCTATAGTTAAACTTTTTCACGTTTCCATCCCAACCGCAGACACATTTCAACTTTTCACAGAACAATTAAAGCTCCAACTAAGCTTAGGTCCATATCAGCTTCTCAAGTTCTCTTACACACACAATTCAGCGCCTCGAATCCAATCTAAGATGCACATCAACTCCTTACACGTCTACATAAACCTTCATCAAATTGAGGTCATTTTCAGGATCAACTGGAATTAAATAGTTCTAAGATCAGCTTCTTATACGATTCAACTTCTAAACCTAATCAGAGATATACTTTAACTTTCTACATGAAAATTAAAACTCCAATCAAGCTAAGCTTAATCTTAGCCTCAACTGGAACTAGTCCTAAAATCAACACTTTACACAATCTAACTGCCCCAAAACAACCTCAGACACAGTTCAACTTCTTATATGACAAATAAAGCTAGTTCCAAAATCAACCTCTTACTTACATAATTCGTCTCCTACATCAGATACACTTGAAAATCTCATGAAAAAAATAAAGTTGCAATCAAGTTCAACTTTATTTTAATTCCAACCTTAACTTCAACATGATCTAATATCAACCATATACAGATTTGAGCTCCTTAGACAACTTGAATCCAAACAAAGGACTAAACGAACTGAGTTCAGTTCAGCCTCAACTTCAGTTTGACCTAACATCCACTTCAGGCACTCCTTAGGTTCTATGTTAATCTAAACAAGTTTCAATCAGGCTCACCTTAATCTCAGTTTCAGCTTTAGTTGGACCACAACTTCACATTTTATTCCCCAATTCCGTAGTCTCAAGAAAAGCTCAGCCAGCGAATTCTATAAAAATCGTGTATAACCTCATATAACCTTAATGCGGCTTACGTATGAATTTAAAACTCAGCTTTAGCCGAACAGTGTTGCCATATACCTGAAATGACTTTATCCTAAGTCTTAAAAAATACTGGAATTTCCTTCCAAAAGTTCAAAAAATCTCCTAAAATTTTTTTTATAATTTGCGTAATTTTAGAAAAATTAAACTTCTTATAAAAAGCAACAAGTATACATAATTTTTTTATTGCAGCCTTTTTTAATCATCTTCAGCTTAACAACAAAAACTTAACACAAACAAAACATATAACAAATGAATTAAAAAGTGGAATTTTTGGCGGGATTTCATTGTGACAGCAATAAGTGAGAACGAGATAGAACGAGCTTACATTTTGTACGCTTAAAACATTTAAACACAATAATGTGCTTTGACTATTAAAATAGTTGCCAAAATATGTTTTGTTGCCGGTGTTCCCAATACATCATACTTCGTTATGCAAAAATCTCCCAAAAATCCACTAAGAATCCGAAAATTCCCCCAACATTATATATAAATTTCCTAAACTTTCTCCTAAACAATTCCTCCTCCTAAAAATTCTCATAAAAGGCCAATAATCTCCTAAATCTGGGAGGAAATATCCTGATCTGGCAACCGAAATACTCTCTGAAACTAAGAAAGCCTTGAACTTAGAGTTTTAATTGGATAAATTTCAATTCTCAGCTTAACCCTTTCGGTATTTTGTTGCTATATGGCAACATGCTACTTTGTGGACGTCTGCATCCTCTATGGTTGCAAGAATACATTTTTTTGTTGATCTTTAGAATAGTTTGAAGTTTTAGGAAAAATACGAAATTAATAAACTGAATATTTAAGTTTAAAGAAGAGAAGTATACACGTTTTTTAATGGTATATTTTGACATAGTAAAGGAAGAAGAAGCAGAAAAAATTAGATAACTTTTTAATTTGACGTTTTCTTTCAATTTAGATACTTTTTTTTTGTTAATTTTGGCTGAAGTAAATGAAGAAATATTAAAATTTTCGTTATGCGTAAAAAGTTTTATGTTTAAGTAATTATTACAGCCACAGCGATGTGGTTGCTCTCATAGAAAAATACTCTAAAATACAGGGTCCGAGTATAAAAACTAAATAATTTGTTATGGAATGTTGCTAATATAACCACAGAAGCCTAAAACGTAAAATTTAAAATTGTAACTTTTCCCAGTAAAAACCTGTAGCGAAAGGGTTAAGCGAATCTCAGGTTTAGAGCTTTGATTGATTGATTTGTTTTCGAACACAATCTTAAGTAAAACTTCAGTGGCATTAACTCTTAATCCTTTCGCTACAGGTTTTTACTGGGAAATTAAAATTTTTATTTTATTGATTTAATCTTTTGTGTGGTTATACAAAAAATATTCGATACTATTTTTTTTAATTTTTGTTACCGACTTCTGTTTTTCAGAGTGTTGTCATATGACAGCAACCATATCGTTGTATCGGCTTATTCATTTCTTAATTAAGTAATTTCTTAAACATAAAATTTTTTACGCATAATTAAAAATTTTATATGTTTTTATTTACCTCAGCTAAAATTATTTAAAAAATGTATCTTAATTGAAATTAAAAGTCAAATTAAAAATGTCTAATTTTTTCTGTTTTTTTTTCTATGTCAAGATATAACATTCAAAAAACGTGTATGTATACTAATATTTTTTAAACTTAAATATTCATATTTTTAATTTTGTATTATTCCTAAAACTTCGAACAATTCTAACGACCAACAAAACCATTTATTCTTGAGACCAGAGAGGATTCAGACGTCCACAAAGTAGCATGTTACCATATGGCAACTAAATAGCGAAAGGGTTAACTCAGCTTAACTTTAAACTAAATTCTAAAGTAGAGATTGAACTTCAGAACTTTACTTGAAAACTCAAACAATTTTTAAGCTCAACTGCAACTGAATGAAACTTTTACCTATCCTAACTGCGCATAAGTTTTCCCCAGTCTAGCTTCACTATTTCGATTAAAGTACTTTTTCAAGTCTTATTTCACTTCCTCTACGTGTGTATCTACTTTATTGCGAATCGAAACGCCCTCATGCGAAATCTTTCATTCGGGCACTGTTGCCGTACTCCATTCACTCCTTTCCAATATGTTAATGTGTGTGTGTGTGCTCTTAACGGCATATTTCACCTGATCTATTTACTCTCGTTCGCTGCTTACACATTTTTTTTTTATTTTCGAGGTCGCACAAGAGAACACAGAAAAGCATTTAAGTGCAAAAATAAAGTGTAGGGTGGAAATTTCAGGGGAATGTAATCAATCCGCATGCAATTGTCAAGTTTACTAAGCCACCTGGCCAACATTGGCCAGTACGAGCCATTCATTGCCTTGCCGGGCCATAAAACGACGCCGGATATTTATACTTTGATTTATCACGATTACATTGGCCATTGAGTTCAATGAGTTGTCGTTTGTTGTTGGGTCTCGTTTTCGATTCTTGTCGCCTGCCCAAAATCGCTGGCGAGCACTGCGAGTGGAAACCAAATCAATTGCTCGTGTTTGCTTTGACAGCAATGCGCAAAGGTATTCATAAACACATACATACATACATAAGTACATACATCGATAAAATGGCGTAAGCACACTTCAGTGATAAATGGCAGTGTTATAGCAGATTATGATAATAACCACTGATATATGCATAATACAACCATTTACATATAACACTAACAATTATGATTAGCTACTTTAATCGAATGTTATATGCTGACATATTAAACATTTCGCTAATAAAATATGCGTAAAGCCATATCGAAAGTGTTTGCCATTTTCTAATTAGAAAAAAAGTTATTAGTTTTTGTAAAATTAGAAAAAGTCGCAAGTGAAACGACGAGTTTGCGATTTTGAAAATGTTAACAAAATGTCACCGCTGAACGTGACGCCAACACCAAAGCTGAAATACTTATTTCGAACAGTGAAGGAGCTTTTGTTTGGTTTTTTTTTCGGCCAATTCAACACACAACTGCATAGGAATTGAAATAAATACGAGTTTCATTAAAATGTTAAATGGGTTTTGGTTTTTTGGATAATATTTAATTTGAAGAAATTGTTAGGTGAATTTCAATCAAAAACGACAGGGAGGAGAAAGGATTTGCTTGGGTAAAAATACAAAGATGGTAGTTAGACATTGTAAAATCTGCATTCTATGACCAACACCTGGCAAGTCAGTTAAGGCCTGTCTCGAAAGAAGAAATAAGAGAAGAAGAAGAGTTAAGAAGAGAAGAAGAGTTAAGCATTTTTTTCATTTTTTTTACTTACTTACTTGCTTACATGCTTACTTATTTACCTGCTTACTTACTTCCCTTCCAACGTAAATTCCTAACTAATTACAAATTTAGGGGGAGTGGAGCGGGGTAGCAAGATATAACTACTTTTCAAAATTCAATATATAGAATTCAAATAGAATAGAATATAGAATTTTTAAAACCCTTTCCGGTCCATAGCTGAGTACGCCCATTAGCTTGCAATTAGAAGGAATTATGTATCATGACTCACATATGAAAAATTTTAATCTCTATATTTGTTAACTGTAAAATATTTCTATTTAACCGTAGACCTACGTTAAAAAACGGGTCGAAAATGACCCAGATTAAAAAAGTTCCAACCCAACTTAGTTTTTATAAAAACGGTTTGATTTCGAAACATAATATCCAAGCAAGAAAGTCATGAAAAAAGCTAAAAATAATAACAAATTTACAAAATATTATAAGTAAAAACAAAAAAATTGGGTCGAAAACGACCCCAACGTAGGGCACCACGGCTTTGCAAGTTTGAAGGCCTAATAAATCAAGTTTATTCGTACACCACTTTATGAACGGTGCCATGCCCCTTTTATGCAATGCGCAACCCATTCATCCAGTCGAAGGGCGCAATCCAGATTCATTGATGTGCGACTTTCAGTTCCAAAGTTACGCGGAAAATTTGAGTCACAAAAAATGTGCCACGCCCCTTTACTAACGTCCATAAAATTTTCAAATTTTACCACTTGAATGACACTTCTATGCGACGACGATGGTATACAAAATTTCAATGCTGTCTGACTTATAATTCCGAAGCTATTCAATATTGAAAATTTGGAAAATATGGAAAATTTGGGTCGTATGTTTCCTCGTCCAATACTCACCCTATTCCCCCTATCGAAGGCTACGTCTAATTCGTAAGTCTGTGTCAAATGTCATTGATGTATGACCTGTAGTTCCAAAGTTATTCAAAACCAGTGAAACGACACAGCTAAACGGTGGCCCTGTACCAAATTTCAATGCTGTCCGAGCTATAATTCCGAAAATGTTCCATATCAAAAATTTAGATTGTATGGAAGGTGCCACGCCCACTTGTCGGGTCGTATTCGCAGTATGTGGTTTACCAAGATTTAGTCAAGGCGAACATTCCGTGAAAGATTTAGCTTAATCGGCCGTCTAGGTTTTGGGTTTTAGTGTCGTGTGGCCAACAAACAAACAGACATTCATTTTTATATATATAGTATATAGAGAATATAGAGTATATATATATATATATATATATATATATATATATATAGAGTATATATATTATAGTATTTAGAGAAAAGAATAAAGTGATAGTTGAAATAAGATTTGGTCAAAAAACAATTGTTGAAGTCCTTAGAAAGCGTGCTAGAAAGAACACTGATGCTGTAAAAACTGTGCAGCAACTGCTTACCTTAGCGAAGCCCTCAACCACTAGCATTTTCTCCTACCTATCTGGCATCAGTTGAATGCATAGATGGCGCTGTGTTTAACAGTTGGATAACAAATATAGAATTTGTGTTTAGGAGATAATAGATGACTGTAGGCTCTGTGCTTAGGCGGCGATAGATGGTAGCCCCATTAGATTAGATTGCTAACAGTAGACTAATCAAGTTTTTCGGCAGAGCATCGACCGTTAACGCAACCAATAAAGAAAAATTATTGTAATACGAGGGTTGCGTTTTATATTCTTTCAAAAAGGATGAAAATGCATCCTATTATCATCAAAAATGGTTTTATTGCTTTTCAAAGTATTCTCCTTGAAGATTTATACACTTTTGCATGCGCTCAAACCAATTGTCGAAGCACTTTTTCCACTCCGATTGAGACACCTCCAAAACATGGTTTTTGAATGCTTCAGCAGCATCTTCTGGCGATGAAAATCGTTGTCCACGCAATTTTTTTTTGATGTGCGGGAATAAAAAGAAGTCATTGGGTGCTAGGTCAGAGCTGTATGGCGGATGGCCCATTAAATCGATGCTTTGGTCGATCAAATAGGCGGTTAGTTGAGCCGATGTGTGAGAGCGCGCATTGTCCTGGTGAAGAATGATTCGGCGTCGGCGGTTGTTTTTCCGTATTTCATTGAACACTTCTGTCAAAAAAATTATTGTGTACCACTCAGAATTGACCGTTCTACGTTGCTTTAATGGCGCAGTAGCCACATGACCAGTTTTGCCGAAGAAACAGGCGACCATTTGCTTCGATGTGCTGTGTGCCCGAACAACTTTTGTTGGATTTGGCTTGTCTTGGAAGACCCACATGGTCGATTGCTGTTTTGTTTCGGGCTCATATGCATATATCCATGATTCGTCACCTGTCACGATCTTATAAACGTCTTTCGAAGTACCGCGATCGAATTTTTCCATCAATTCTTTGCACCAATCGACACGAGCCTTTTTTTGAGCGATTGCCAAATTATGCGGGATCCAACGCGAACAAATCTTTCTGACAGCTAAATGTTCATGCAATATCGAATGCACGGCCGTGGAACTAATGGATGCCTCTATCTCACGGTATATCACATGACGATCTTTCATTATCAGTTCACGCACAGCATCGATGGTTTCTGGCACAATGACCGATTTTGGATGACCTTCACGAAATTCGTCCTGGAGCGAACGGCGACCAAGCTTGAATTCGTTAAACTATTTAGTTATAAATTGTCTTGAGGGTTGGTGCTTCATCACTAAATGCCGAATGAAGGCGATCGAAGCACTGTTGTTGAGATAATTCACTTCAGAAATCGTAAAAAATTATTGCTCGAAGATGTTCACGAGTTAAAACAATTTTTTGACCGAGATGAATTTTTCAAGTCAGTGTAAACAACACAAATAGCGCTTGAACATCAAAATGTTCTAAGCACGTTTATGGTAAAAAATGACAAAATTTTCAATGACAATGTCAGATTTTTCGAAAACGCACTAGACCATCCCTATTGAAAAAAATATAAAAGGCGGCCTACGTAGTATAAAAATAATATAATAAGCCTTCTGTCTTCTAGAATAGAAGGAAAAGCCAAAACTTGATAGAAGCAGTAGAAGGCAGCGGGTGTAGATGCCTTATGGGAGAAACGATAAAGCTTTCTTGCTAGTGGGTTAATAAATAAATTTTTGATAGTCTGCCAAAGTTCGTAAATAGTTATATTATAGTAAATAATTATGGAAAATAATTGCTTATTAAATAATTATAGTAAATAATTGTTTATTAAATAATAACATAGATAATTCACTATTATCCCAAATTATTTAAAAAAATAATAATTGTTTTATCTTATATACACGAGTATTTTTTTACAATTTCATGCAGTTGTGAGTTCAAATTGCATTAGATCCCATCTTATATTTTTATACTAAATACCCGTTTACACGTTACAACTTACACTTACTTACATATATTCACCACACAGTTGTTCCCCAACTATAGTTGAAACTCTACTGAAGATTCTATCGATGTTTAGTAACTAAACTTTTATCTACTGCAGCATTTGAACGCTGTAGATCAGTGATGACCATTCTGCATTCTGCGGCATCGCTGCTGCGTTTTATTGCGCTGCTGATCGCGTGTAGCAGAATGGCCATCACTGTTGTGGATGGTGCAAACGAATATTAAACACATCAAGGATATGATGAAATTTGCATACAGATTCGTCCGTAGTAGTTGTTCCGAAAATGCTACAAGGACAGTAAAAACTTCAAATAGGACACTTGTGCCCCATTGGTCGTAAAAGGGTTAAACACTGCATTCAAGCTATTATCTTCGTTATCTGTTCTTGTTGTGCCATCATTAACCTCATACAATACTCTTCCAATATTTTTGATTAACATACAAAACAAACTATTTATAAATATTTTTAATTGATTTAATTTTAATAATTTCATTGAAAATTAATTAAATTTTGTATATGATATAATTTAATTAATTTTAAATAAATACGTAAAAACTAATAAAACAAGGAAAGCAAACACTTTTACTGCGTTGGTGTTTCCATCTAACAAACACACACATACACACACATTTTCGAACTGTGCGTACATTTTTTCATATTTTTATTGTACTAAATTTTTTTCCAACACTGAATTACTTGCCATAAGACCACAATGTATTTTACTAAATAAATACATGTAAAGAAAAGTGTAAAAAAATTCCATAATGCAAAGCTTTACTTGCCACAAAAAAAAGAAAAACCGAAAGACGTGTCGCAGCACTTCACAACCGATAATTTGTGAGAGGATTCTGTTATAGACGCATTTGTAGATACGCAACTAGTCAGTTATTAGATAAATGTTTTACGTTCCACCTTGCTTATGCTTTACCATTAACCCTTAGGTCACCAATTGGGGTTGTTATGCAACGTCAAAGTGTTGCAGTGGAGAACGAAATGCAAAAAACATCCACTTCCACTGCTTTGGCTTTGCGCATGCGTGACCCCTTTGAACTGCATTCTAAGACTGTAATTCGAAACAAAACTTTTGCAAGCTTTTTAGCTTACACTTGCCCAAGTTTCAGACTTAAGTGACCTCTGCTGTAAGCTTAGTTTATTTCCTGTATTCGCTTCTGTTGTTTTTGAGTTAAATATGTATTCGCGCACTGCCACAACTGCCGCTGCGCTTTATTTGTTTTTATATATGCATGCATGTAAATTTTTTAAAGTCTCTTTCCAGCAGCCCCAGTCAAAACTTAAGCGTCACTTGAGCAAAAGTTTGCACAAATGTTGCACGAAAGCTAAACTGGCGCTGTTGAAAACTAGGCTTAGACCATTTGTTGTTTGTGCCTTAAGTGTTTAACGTTTCAGCCGCTGTACTTTCCTACTTGAAGTGTTCCCATTCTGTCTTGTTCCTCCTGCAAGCCTCAATTCCAGTCATAGTGTTCCGCATGTGATTTTTGTTTGTTTCTGTGTTGACTAGTGTGAATTTGTATTGAAATGCTGCGCTTCATTTAAATTTAACAAAAACATACTAAATATTATTTCGAAATTTTTATAAATTCTATAAATAAGATTTTGTAAATTTTTTAGCATTTTCTCTGAACTTGTTTTGTGTTACTTTTCTTTGATCTTCAATGCTTCTCTTTTGATTTACGTTCAACTCGTTCCAATTTTTCGTACTTAACTGCTTCATTTTAATAGTATTCAATTTTTCTCAACTTGACAAACATCTCCCGTATTTTTACTAATCAAAACTTTTCTCTTTGCTTTTTTGCAATTTTTTGCAAAAAAACATATTCTTGTTTCTTTTGTCTCATTTCCATGCGCTCTTTTAATGCCAAAAATCAATTCAAAAACTGCCACGCAAAATATTAAATCAATCAATCAATAAATCAACAACAAAAACTGCCTCACCCGCCACAACAAAATGCTCAACTGTCGCCTCAAACAACAACAACAAAATCAACTGCCAATATTAAACGTGTTGTAGGACTTTACATTGGATTTTTACTTTCGTCAATTTTGGACCGATCCTCGTTTAGCGTATAGAAAACGGCCTGGTGTAGAAACACTATCGGTTGGATCCGAGTTCATAAAAAATATTTGGGTACCTGACACCTTTTTTGTAAATGAAAAACAATCATATTTTCATATTGCAACAACAAGTAATGAATTCATACGTGTTCATCATTCTGGATCAATAACACGAAGTATTAGGTAAACGAAATTTTTCCACAAATTCTCTTTTCTCGCATTTCCTTTCAAACGTAAACGTATTTCTATGTGTCTATCATTAAACCAAAATTAAAACCAAAAAAAATAAAACATGTACGAAAAATTTTACAAGAAAGCAAAACGTACAAAAATATCAACACAACTGAATTTTTATGTCATGTTCAGTGTAATATTTCTTTCGCTTTCGGTTTGAACTATGTTTTCTTTGTATATATTCGAGTGTCGTTGTGTTTTTGGTTCGTTTTTTTAATTTTATTTTATTGATGTTTTAAAAACAAAAATTAACAAAAAAATAAAAAATTAAATAAGACTGAGTTAAAACAAAGAAGAAACGTTCAAAAGTGAGTTCAATTGGCAAAACACAAGAAAAAGTTGGCACTTTGTAGTACGCAAATAATTGTTTATTTTTTAGTATCTATGTTTTTACTTAAAACAAATACATATCAATATTGAAAAAAACTGCAATTAGAGAACAACGTTTAACAAAATTTCAAAAGAAAATTGGATGTTACGCAGAACGTTCGTTGGCGTTTTTAAATGAAAGTGCACCACACCTGGAATTGAATAACAACAACGCCGGCAGTAGATCTCAAAGATACATCAGTAAGATGATTACACCGTGCAACAGCATTTTTCACACCGGGGAAAATCCATTTGTGCGTGAAACTAGAGACCAAATATAATAATAGTGCGTACTCAGTTTTTCATTTCTAGATCCTTTTAAAAAGACTTCAAAATTTTGAAGGGAATAAAAAATTAAAAAATAATAAAAAATACTTAACCTTTTTAGAATATGGCGATATATACATCAAATGAAAGAGGAAAGGCTCAAGAATTTAAATAAAATTGATTTTTTATCTATTTGTAAAAAAAGGATATGAAAAAGGTTCTTTGAAAATTTTAATCCTTTATATCCTTGAAAATTTATATAGAATTTTCTTGAAAAGTAATTATGTTAAAACTCAAAATCTCTTTGATCACGTGTCAAAATTTCATTACTCTAACTTTATTGGTTCCAAAGTTATTAAAAAAGGCGGAATCTGCAATTCTAATGAAGTGCAAAAATTCTAATTTATTTGAGTTTCAGTATTTTAAATAATAAAAAGATACAATTCAATGAAGCAATGATCCCCTTCAAAATTTTGAAGTCCTTTAAAAAAGGACAAAGGATGTACGAGTATAAATTAAAAACTGAGTACGCAGTTTGGTCTCTAGTTTCACGCCCATATGGATTTTTTCCGGTGTGAACAATTTTTTTTATTTTTGACGCACGGTGTTATCTTTTCAAACAAAAAGATAATTTACAAATTTAGATAAAGATTTTAAATCCTCTATTAGATTTCAGGATTAGTTTGGAGTTTAATATGACAGAAAAGGTCAAACAGTGTTTGTGGGCGTTACCGTACAATACTCTGACCAAATCAAACCTAAGCTGGGCACTGAAGCTAATAGTTGCTACGCTCTTCAAAAGGATCTTCTGAAAGGTTAGATTAGGTTATACTGGCTGTCAGTGGGGAAGCGAAGTGAGGACCTTAGCGATGAAAGTCAGAGTTCCGTTTAGGTGTAATTGAAGCAGTGATCTGTTAGAATGTTAGCGTACTTTACGTATTTCCAAAGAGGTTTCACGCTTTGCTTTTCTGTTCTATGAAGTTCAGAAAATATTGGCGCTTCTAAGCATGTCAGAAGAGTTCTGGAGATGGCGGAACAGTAGCATAATAGATATGTCAGAATTTCAATGCTGTTCACCTCATTGTTCGCCATGTCTCCCGTATGGGAAGTCGCTAAAAGATAACCATAAAATGTTTAAGCCTAATACACAACACCTTCACTTCAATGATTGTATGAAATGATCATCAGGTCATTGCTAAAGACATCTCAAGACTTGGCGTATCCTTTAATGATATCCTTACGTCAACCTCCCGTCAACGATTTGCTTCATTAGTTGCCACACCCAGACACTTTATCGTCTTTTTAGCGATTACTGCTGCAGTTGTGTCTTCTCTGCTCGAAAAAAAATTACGTTTCATTGGTGTTTTGTTTCTTGTTGGATATATTAAACTTGAACAAAGCTGATACTCATTGGATCCTAGTTCTTTATGGGATTTCTAGACCCTTCAAAAATAAGACGATTGCCTTCATGTGGTTCATAATGACATCTAACTAATTTCGCTTTAATATATCTCCTTTAATTTGTTAAATTTTTTATCTGCAGATTGATAGAAGAGGAAAAAGACGTATTTCTTTTCACATATCTCCAACTTCCATTGCTCTGGGGTGACCCTTTCATTGCTCTGGGGCTTTCTACAAACCTCATTGGCCTGTCAAAGATAATTTGATCTACTTCATTATAGAATTGAACTGATTTCCTTTTCAATACCTCATTTTGATTTCTACTGTCGCAGCTGTGGGCTATCAAATGGGGATAACAAGGTCCTACTATTTATTTCCACTGCTATGCCTTAGTTCTGGGAAAACTCTATCATTGGATCTTCATGCCCTCTTGGCAACTTAACCAGTCAAAGAGCAACATAAACGACATAATCTAACTGATTTTCTATTAATAACCGGGAGCAGTGAAATTCACTTTTAGGCTAAAACCTATCGAAATCATATTTGTCACCCAAAAATTTTGTCACACCGAATTTCATTTTAAGGCAAATACCATAGTGAAATAAAAAAAGTGTACCAGGTAGATGACGTACACTTATTTCTCTGAGTAGCAATTGTCAATGTGTCAATTTATTTGTGTCAGTTCGATTAACCTTTATTTTTTTTGTCCCTAAAATAGCACAAAATTTAAAATTTACTTTCAGTACTCCGGAAATATATTTTCAGTGTCAGTTCGATTAACCTTTATTTTTGTTGTCCCTAAAATAGCACAAAATTTAAAATTTACTTTCAGTACTCCAGAAAAATATTTTCAGTGTCAGTTCGATTAACCTTTATTTTTGTTGTCCCTAAAATAGCACAAAATTTCAAATTTACTTTCAGTACTCCAGAAAAATATTTTCAGTGTCAGTTCGATTAACCTTTATTTTTGTTGTCCCTAAAATAGCACAAAATTTCAAATTTACTTTCAGTACTCCAGAAAAATATATTTTTAGATGCGCGTATATGGCAGAAACATTTGTATAAATCAAAAGAAAACCTGTTCACCTTTCTAAGGGCAAACAAATTGCATGTCTATAAAAAACATAGTTGAATGCATAATGTTCAGCCCTAGGCTTGAAAGAGCCTGGAAGAATGTGAAGTTGGAGTATCACATAACTGTAAGTGACGATAAATCGTGCCTTATAGCGCTACAAAGTAGAAAAGATTCTATTTTGCGTTTCTACCTAAATGCACTTAAAATTTATTTTATGTTAGAAAAACATAGAAACTGCATTGCCGTGCGTTTTTTTTGCAGAGATAGCACGTTGCACAGTGATTCGTTCCATAGACAAAATTCAAAAAATTTATAGTTTCAGAATTTAACGATTTTGATGTCATTTGAAAGGTAAAACTCCAACTAAGAAAACTCCTAAAACTCTGTGCAAAAAATGAATTAGTGTCTGTGCAACAAAACAATTTAAACACATATTTTCTGTTTTTTAGTCTATTGAGTAAAACAAATTGTAAAAATATATGGTTATCAAGAAGTTGCTAAAACTTTCCATATAGATTAAGAAATAATGTGGCCATTTTCGCTTTTTTGTCAAAAATTTGCAAAGCTGAGGCTTTTACATCACTTTTAATTCAAAATATTTTTCTAAATTAAAAATCTGAAAATTGGCAAAACTTAGAAGAAAATATCTAAAAAGTATGTAAAAGTATGTTCCTGGATTTTATTTTATGAAGCATTCTTTCTTTGTCGGATAATGTAATTACATCCTCCGATATCTTCCGATCTCAGAAAATAATTCAATTTGAAAAGTGATATAAACACCTATTTTTCGACGAAATTTTTTGTTTTCATTCCTAAAAGTATGCAATCAGCATGAAAAATTTAGAAAACTGCAAAAAAGCAAAACATACGTCTATTATTATCGTTTTTATTGCAAAAGTAAAAGGTCCTAAGACAATTTCTGTTACTCTTTGCAATTATCAATGTTGACTTAACTGATTAAATGTAAAATCTGAAAAATCTAGCCAACACACTTGGTGTTATAGCTCTCCAATTTTTTTATTTTTTTCTACAGCACAGACGGGTTATGAAAGAGAGTGAAAGAGTTCCTGCTATCTGGCACACTTTATTACTTTCACTATGGCAAATACCTT